>JACCIX010000368.1:135000-174525 GCA_025506515.1 Flaveria trinervia | reverse complement strand
TGCTCAGCCTGATGAGCTCATTAGCCCAACTGCCTTAAGCCATCACTTCTGAGTCTCAACACTCAAGTGATCAACCTTCAGGGGACAGTTACCATCCCCAGCCTATAGATCTCAACCAACCAATTCTCAACCTTGACTTCTATACTGATGAAGATATAGGTTTCAGTGAGTATAATGAATCTCTCTTCTTTCCCCCTACTCAAAGAGAGATGAGTACTCCTGAGTCTCCTACATCTATCCCACAACAGCCACCTACAACTGAGGTAGACACTCCTGAACCTGTTTAGAATGTCCATATGGAAGAGGCTCTCACTTCTGAAAGTGATTACATCATTAAGATCTCAACTATTGCAACTCATCCCACTAACATCTCAACTAAGATTGCCAGTGAGCAAAGGAAAACCAGCAGCCAAGAACCTCAAGTTGGTGGTGAGAGAGAGGACTCTAGTCCAATCATCTCATCTCCTAATGAGTCTTCTAATGAAGATGAGGGGAATCTGAGACTACTGGTGCAAAAATTGTCTAAAAAATGCATTTACCTAGTCTCAAAGGTCAGTCACCTTGAATCTCAGGTGACTACCCTACACAACAGGATCAATGATCAGCAACTTGAGATTTCATATCTTAAGGAAAAACTAACTGGGAGACCCTTAAGGAGAGCTCAACCAGGAACACAAGAACCTATGGATGTGATTGATCTATCTTCCAGCTCACCTATGCAAGTGGGTGATGCTACCAAAAAGGGGGAGAAAGTCATTACAGCCATAGAACCTGGGAGTTCTTCAGAGAGAATGGACATTGAGGACTCACCATCCTCACTTGCAATTGTGCATTCTCAGCAACTCCTCTAGTTCACATTGATGTGGACTACACAAACTCTTTCATATAGAGTCTGTTTGAGGATGGGATACCAAGGGCTATGTCACCTTCACCATCTTCCAATCACATCATTAGGTGGAGATATGACAACAACAGGAAGGCCCTAATCATCATAAAAGTTCAAGGACAGCAAGAAGTCTTCAATTTTCAGACCTTGGACTACTATGAAGGTCTGGATCTAGTCAACATGCCACTTGTCAACCCAAGCCAATCAAGACAAGCTGACAGACTGGCTAAAAGAATCCAAGATAGGATCACTGTAGAGTTCAGCTTAAGAAGGAGACTTAGGCAATCAGGTAATGTCATCAGTCAACTGGATGTTGAGGCAAACCCTAAGATTAGCTTCATAGGGGAAACCTTGACTGAAGGCCCAGTGACAGAACCTGAGAGCCCTGTCTCATCATCTCCAACTGCTGCAGAGATCCACATCCTTCTAAGACACCTGCTGGTGAAGGTGCTTCTCAACCTCTATCTGGCCTGAACTCAGATGCTGCAACAAGCAATGAAGGCCAAAGCTCTCTCCACCTTGAGTCACAAAGGTCTTTGAGAGACAAAGGGAAAAGAAAGATGACATCTGAGGAGATTAAGGAGGAGAAGAGAGAGAGGAAAAGGAGGCTAAGGGGAGAAAGTTCCTCTGCTGAGTCTCCAAGACTCATGGAGTCTGCAATCAAGGTTGCCCCTAGACCAGATACTCAAAGTGATGAGTTAAGGGAAGTCAGGGTTAACTATCTGTAGACTAGGAACTATGACATAGATAGTGTCATTTCTCTTCCTTGGATGAGTTGAATGAACTGGTTGACCTGGAAAGGTCAAGAAAGAAGAAGGAGGCAGAAGATGCAGAACTCCTAGTACAAGTCAAAGAAGAGAGAAGAAGAAAAAGACTGTACAGAGGTATTCCTACCCTCTCCCCAGTTCAAGAAAGTCCTGAACAAGAGGATGTGGTTCAACAAGAACCTCAGGTAGATAAAGAAAAAAACAAAATCAAGATGATTAACTACCTGAGTGCCACAGGCCTCTATCAGGCAGATGCACTTCTTCCCTTGCCTTATGACTATATTGAGTTTGAGTACTTAAAACAACTTGAGCTTGAGTCAGTCAAGGAAAGAAAGACAACAAAGAAGAAGCTAAGGAAGAACCTGCAAAATAAAGAGCCATCATCCAAAAGAGCATGAAGAAGTCTACTGATAGACAGAGGATGATGAGCTTCTTGAAGCGGTATGGATTCTCGGGGAGGAGACTTGGACCCATGTCTCTATCCACTATGGATGAGCATATCAGGGTAATCAAGCAAAAGATTAAGAGTGGAGAGCTCTCTGACTTACACTCCACTCCAAGTCAGGCTACACCTGAAGTGGAGGTTAAGTTGAACAACCAGAGACAACACAACCCGGACCTCCTGCTAATGCTTAGCAAGCTTCATCTTCTGATCCATAGCAGGGTCAACCTCCCTCTCCATCTGAACCTGAGAGAGAGGAAGTCCCAACTGAGAAAGACAATGAAGATCAATCTGGTGCTGCAGGCAAGTCTTCTCAGTTAAAATCTGGTAAGAGAAAGAAGAGGATGGCTTCTAAACCAAAGCCAAAGAAGAAGAAGACTGCATCCTCTTCTATACCTCAGGATGAATCAGAACAGCCTAAGGATGTGCAGCCAAAGGATGCTACATCAACTCCAATTCAAACAGCTCCTCTAGCATCAGGAAGACCCATCTTGTCTTAGACATACACCATAAATCCAGAAAGATGGCATGTTATTAGAGATCAAGGCATTGAAGACATTTATACATGGCAAGATATGTTTCAGTTGCCTTTGCATGACCTCTTTGACATGAGAAGACACTTTGACAGCCTGAAGGATCATGATCATCTAATGAAGAAAGGAATGGTGATCATCCTAATAAGGACTGTTAATATCTGAAGTTTTCAAAGTGTTTTGGTAGCATCAGCCTAGGGGGAGTTTATAGAGATTAATGAAGAGGCTGATGCAACCTAAACATCTTAAGTCTTTCCTGCATGCTACACAAGTGCATTAAAGAAGAAGCCTAGGAAGTTTCACACATGAAACAAAAAATACCCTAAGTGTGAAATCTTCCGAAGCCAAGACCAATATCTTCCGAAGCCAAATATGAAGTCTTTCGAAGCCTCAGAGAAAAAGTCTTCCGAAGCTTCAACTCATGAAGACAGATTTCTTGCAAAGACTTTTAGTAACATGCTTTATCTGATGTACTGTTCCATCTTCCATAAAGTTGGACACCTTTCCGCTGCACCTCTGCAAGTCACCAACTTACATGAGTTGGTGAAAAGATCCATGCTTTTGGTAATTGCACATTGAGGTCTTGAGTCTGTAACTTTCTACTTTATGTACTTTATCCTTTTTGTAATAGATAAGGATGTGAGCTATGGCATGTCATAGTCACAAGTCAAAAGGCAATCTGCCTTTTGACTCTACATTGATTTTGTTTGTGTCTAGCCAATTGTATCTAGCTGGCTTCAAAGCATAGCGGCTGTAGGATGTAGTATAAGTATCTCATGTGCTTGTATCTTTCGAATATGCTTTGTAACACTTGTATAGAACATAGAGAAGGCAATATACTGTAAACATGCTAAAAAAATATAACTCAATATATAAAAGAGTTAAATATTACAATTGTTCCATATTTTATATGCTAAACAGATCAATTCCAATCACCAGAATATCGAAGTCCTAAGGCACAAGTATGACCCTCATACTTTGCCCTCAAAAGGAGCTTCGTGAGTGGATCCGTAATGTTTTGATCTTTATGAACTTTACGAATACATATCTTTACCCCTTTTCAACTCCATCCTTATGATGTTGAATCTCCGCTCAAGGTGCTTAGTCTTTTGATGAGTACGGGGTTCCTTGATTTGAGCAATCCCACCCACGTAATTACCAAAGATTTCTAGGGGTTCTTGAATGGTAGAGACCACCCCTAGATAAGCAATGGACAAATTTATCCATGCAGCTTCCCAAGCTGCCAATGAAGCGGCTATGTATTCGGATTTTGTAGTGAACAATGCTACCGTGTCCTACTTTGAACCTTTTAAGGACACTTCTCCTCCATTCATAATGGAAGTATACCCCGATTGTGATCGAGAATCATCTCGATCAGTTTTGGAAGCCTGCATCCGTGTAACCCTTTACAACGACTTTCTCTTCAATAGATTCGTATATTAGAAACATATCCTTAATCCTACTAAGGTATTTCAATATACTTTTAACAGCCATCCAATGGTTATTTCTATTGGTATCTACTTTATCATACTTAATAAGCATGACACGTTCGGTCTAGTGCGTATCATCACACAAATGATGGATCCTATAGCAGATGCGTATGGGATATCCTTCATTTGATTTTGCTCATCCTATGAGCTTGGACATTGAGACGTAGTCAACATTGTCCCTCTTTGAATAGGTACCATACCTTTCTAAGAGTTTTCCATCTTGAGCCTTTTCCAGATTTTATCAATATATGCACTTTGGTTTAACCCTATCAACCACCTCAATCTATCCTTATAGATCCTTATTCCAAAATATGGGCGGCTTAAACGAGATCTTAAATGGAAAAACATATTTCAAGGTAGGTTTCAACACCTTCCAAGGTTGGAATATCACTTCCAAATAGTAGTGTGTCATCAACATACAACATTAGGAATATAATTATGCTCCCACTAACTTTCATATATACACAACCTTCTCGATGCTTGTTTCAATCCATAGATTTATCACTTTAACTTGTATACTTTATTAGGATGTCGTGGATCGACAAAACCATCATGCTGAACTCATGAACAGTCTCTTCAAGATGTCCACTAAGAAAAGCGGCTTTGACATCCATTTGCCAAAACTCATACTCAGAATATGCAGTTATGGCACATAAAATCCTAATTGACTTTAGGATTGCGACGGGCGTAGGAGTTTCATCATAATCAACCAATTGAGTTTGATGAAACCTTATGCTATAAGTCTTGACATATAAGTATTCAAGTTTCCATGCATATCTGTTTTCATCTTGAAAAACCCACTTGTATCCAACCGGTTTGGAGTTAAGTGGAGTGTCAACCAATTCCCAAACTTGGTTGTTATACTTGGATTGCATCCTTACGTTCATGGTTTCTAGCCATTTGTCCCAATCCAAATTAGACATAGCATCTTGGTATATGGTTATCCTATAGGGGGCAACCACATAGCATCCATTCTTGGAATATTCATATCTTTTAGATGGAATACTAACTTTACCAGATTTGTGAACATGTTGTGTGTATTGATCACCTCTTGATTATCATCAACAACCTCTTGTTGATAGCTAGTGTCAACCATAAGTGTATCGGCTTGTGGATCTTGATCCTTATCAAGTTCCACAGTTCTATATATCATTCCTTCGATAAGGAACTCGGTTTCCAAGAACTTAGCCTTTCGAGCAATAAATACTTTTGCTCTGTTGAGTCGAAGAAATAGTATCCTATACAGTCTCTAGGACTTTCAACCAATCTACACTTTCTTGGTCCGGTTCATATTCATAATATGAGCCTTAAAGAGCAATGCGAAAACCCAAAATGATAAAGATGGTAGCTCATAGCCATATAAATTGAACCATATCCAAAAAGGGTTCAGTTTCTCCTTTATCAAGATGAAGAACATAGATAGTTATATAGAGTTGATTTTCTACTTCATTATTGAAGATTTTGAACATTCAAAAGCTTTGTAATTATGTGTCATCAAGTACACACAATAATAGCGACTGTAATCATCGGTAAATGTAATGAGGTATCTTTCACCAATCTTTGTCATTGTCTTAAAAGGACCACATACATCCAAATGTATCATTCATAATAAGTCTTTTGGTTCACACTTATCAAATGAAACATTTTCATTTTTTTCCAAAAGACCATTCTTTTGAAGTGTTTGAATCCAATTCTTGTTTATGTGACCAAGATGACGATGTCAAAGATAATAATAACTTAAACCCATTTTAAGTTGTTGGTGCTTAATGTGTATAATGAGTTATTATAGGACGAATTATCATGAACAAATTCATGGATATCATTAAAAGGCATATCCTTAAAATGAAATACATCATCCATAAAACCTAATATCATTATTTACAAACTTTAAATCATGATCATATTGTTTTAATAGGAAACATTAATTATGTTCCTAGTCAAACTAGGTGCATACAAAATACTTTGAGAAGAACTTCCAAACATTTGAATGTCTCAAAACAGAGTTTCCCGCCTTGAAGCGTACATTTCTTTGAACACCTTTGCAACAATTGCAAGTATGAGTCTCACATCCGGTATCCAATACCCATGTGTTTGAAGAAATGACATTTAATACAATGTGTGAATCATGGAGATTTTATTTGAGGTTTGCCCAACATCCCTCCTTTCTTTCAACTCCTTGAGATAGGAATTATCCTATCTCTTCATACTCAAAGCATGGATCGTTCTCTGTTACCTTAGGCTTCATAAGCTTAGGTTTTTCGAGGTTTCGCTTTAACCTTTGCTTTGATGTACTCCTTTCCTTTGGCAACAATTGCCTTAGGATTGGGATTGGCCATTTCTTATAGCCTCCCTTATTGATCGAGAGAATAGGTAGAACCTCTCTACCTATCCCTACCTCGGTTGCTTTGAGCATTGTGTGAAGTTCACCAATGCTCTTGTCCTACCCATTCATATTATAGTTTATTATGAATGTCTTAAACCTTTAGTTTGGCAATCAAGGATCAAATCCTTGGCCAAATACTTTGAGACAGGACATTTAAGCATCTTGAGGCTATCAATGTGGCTTTTCATCTTAAGAATATATAGATGATATCGATTGGGTTTCTTCTATTTGGCATGCATAAAGTGCCCGAACCGTTTCGAAGCAATCTACTAAAGTTTGTTGAAAGAACATTTCCTTCAACTAGATTATCATGTCATATGCCCCATGATGCTCCAAACCCTTTTGGATTTCGGGAATCATATTCCCAACATGAGGTAGGATACTAGCACAGAATCCTTAGTGTGCCTAAGCCAATCATCAAAAAGCCTTAACATCAACAACGTTGGTTGGTGAGGTATGGGATCGTCAAGGACATAGGCCTTTACTCATTCTTGAGAACGATTCTCAAGTTTCAAAATTGAGTCCATAAGGTAATTATGGTTAGGACTATCCCTCTCAAGAATAGATCTCAGTGATAGGGAAGGGACGATCGGGGTGGTAGCGTAATAGTTAGCGGTCATCACTACAATAATTGACAAAGTTCATTTTACTATTTCTGATAAATTTATTTTAATCGTTAATACCCTTAAATGTCTCATAGACAATTAACAATTAAAATCTAGAATCCAACGTTACATTTATATGATGGTTAGGTGACCTTTATCCCATTATTTAAATTAACAAGGTAGTCAACAGTTGACAATTGCAACATATTGCAACTTCTAGTCTTATGGGATCGGTTAAACATCATATGTTTAGTCGGCATGTTTAATCCCATCAACACCATTGTACTCCATGCTTCGGTGACCCTAATCACATGGTTTCCAATTCAAGTCGTCCTACTTACACACACGTGTGAGTTTTCACATACAAGCGGTTAGGTGACCTTTATCCCACGAGTACGTTAGACTCACCTCAAAGATACAAGTTCCCTACAAGTGGTTAGGTGACCTTTATCCCACAAATAGTTCCCAAGTGATTCGAGTGTCGTGTAAAAGGATGGTGATAGACTTGTTACCAAAGGGATTTAAGTTTCCATTAATTCTAGACATGAAAACTCTATGTACCTTGTATTCGCATGCTTTCAAATACATGGTACCCTATGGTTCCTTTTTATAAAACCCATTTTATTATGAAATCATTAATCCATTTAATAACCATTTATAAGTCACTTAGTGTTTAGGAACCAAAAATTCAGTTTGTTATGATAATTTATTTAGATTGTCAAGCATATCCATATATCAAACAATCAACATAAAAGGAATAATCAAACAAGCATATATCCAACACCATATGTGCATAACCATAGCTACTATTGTGACCATACTTGTTTGCCATCACAAGTGTGGTCATTAGGTCTTTCCTAAGGGTTAATAACAACACAAAATTGAGATCACAATGGATCTCCACTTGATGTCGCATCCATATGCTTCAAGTCCACTTTGTGTGTTCCTTTTGTGCTTCCTTCCCGAGCATCTTCATTTACATAATATATATCCTAATACATATTTTCTAGTAAAAGAGAAATACTCCTAATCTATTATTACATCCCAATGAATAAATAGATAAATTACAAGCACAAAACTTACAACCCAATTGAACGAAAATGACCAAAACAAACATGCAACCAAACCAAAAAAACACCAGGTCTAAGCTAGGTTATGCACCATCAAATGAACAATCACAAACATTATTCAACAAACAAAATAAACCCCATCAAACCCCAAATTTTCAGCCAACATAAACTGAAAATTAGGGTTTGTTTGTCCAAACAAACAATAACCAAAACATATCAACCAATTGATATTCCTATCTTTCAAAGTTTAATCATAAGCATGAAGATATAACTTTGAAAGACATGGGGTTTATTAAATCAACCAAAATCAGTCTCTAATGAGAGATAAACATCCTTTAAAACCAATTTTACAAGGATAATGATGCTAGTTTCCACATAACCGGCTCTAGATGCCATTGATGGGGTTTGTTTGTCCATTTACATCTTGTTTAACCATTTAAACATATGAAACGCAGCGGAATATACAACTTAAGTCATGCTAAAGTTTCTGAAAATTACATGATTATGTGTAAACAACAAACCCATAACAAGAGGATCTTTATTATGTGAAGAACTAGCATACAATAAGAAATAACAACCCAATAACAAACCAAAACGAGTCATGCAAACTACCTTTAACAAAGCTGCTTAAAATTGATGATGAACTACCTTCCAAAAGCTGCTGAAAACGGGATTTGGATGAAGATGGGGCTGCTCTTGAATGACCAAAACATCAAGGTAGATGTCCTTAAGCTTCCATACCCACAAGCATGATGCAAAACACCTTTCTTGCTAGGATTTGTGCACTAAATCGCAAGAACATGGCTGCTGAAAACCGATTTTCAGCCTATTTTTCCTTCTTGGATGAGAGAAAAATAAATGGATCTTGCAAGTATGAGAGAGAGTGCTGAATGGGAGAGTGTAACTAGTGTTAAATTGGAGTGTAGTTTCAAGACACAAAATGACCACTAATGCCCCCAAAGGGGGCGGCCAAAATCTTGTGTTTAAAATAGGTTACCCCCATTTTTAAACACCCACTAATATATAACTAGTTGTATTGTTAGTTATATAATTAACCTTTTAATGTATAACTTAAACACACACTCTTATTATTTGATGTTATTTAACAAACTTAAAACATTACAAATAATGTCCATGAATAAAATATCCTTATAAGTTGTTCTTTATCACATATAAATTATTTAGAAAACCCTTTTCTAAATTGGTGCAATGATTTAATTGTATGATCATATCATCAATTAAATACATATTGGTGTTTGCAAAACTTGTTATTGGTATGACCCGACTTGGATCATGACGTACTAACCACATCAATATTCTATGTGTCTTGGGCATAATGAATCCAATTATTATAGACCTTCATTCACGATGCCCAGCACCTCTGGTCACAGTACCTAAGGCAAGCAATAATGGTTCCATACGAATGGTCAATCACAAAGAAAGACCCCGATGTGCATCCTCCTGGGGTAGCAAACCCGCACACTGTTGGGCTAACACCTTTTAATGGTGTGTCCCGACATATAAGGCTTGTGTAACACCCGGAAATTTTCCTTGAAGCCGACAAAGGAAGAAAAGAAATAAAGTCCAAAGTCGAGGGACCAAACTCACCAATGAGAGAAACTTGGATGAGTGGAAGTATAAAAGGGGGAGGGCAGCCCAATCCTCCCGATTCTTGCCAAAACTCAGCCAAAGGAGAAAAGGAGGAGAAAAGCTTGATTCGGGTTAATTCGAGCGTGGAAATCGATGTGTAGCGGGTCAAATCGAAGCTCTACTCGACGAGATCATTTATGTGAGTTCTAGGACACCTCTTTTACACGTTTTTGAATGATTTTAGGGTTGGAACACATCTGAAAACTATTATTCTGGTATTTGGGTGTGAACCCGCTTATGTATGTATGCGTATGTGTATGATTCATTTGGGGCTTGATTTCGGGCTTGGTTGTGCTTGAATGATGTCGTGGTATGCTTCCCTAAGGTTTAGAATGGTTGATTTGAGCTTAAAAGAGGTTTGGAAGAGTTTGGAGGTCGAACATGGCGGCTGCAGTTCGGGATGAACTACATTCTGCATCAGTTAGGGCTAGGAGACCGAATGGAGGTCCATGCGCCCGAATGAGGTGCGACTCGGGGCCATACGCACGAAAGAGGTGCGATTGAGGTTCATTCGTGCGATTGAGATCCATACGTATGAGGGCTATACGACTTAAGGAAATGCGGATGAGAGTCATGCGACCGAAGGAAATGCGGATGAAGGTCATGCGACTGAAGGTCATGCGACTGAAGGTCATGCGACTGAAGGTCATGCGACTGAAGGTCATGCGACTGAAGGTCATGCGACTGAAGGTCATGCGATTGAAGGTCATGCGACTGGAGTCCATACGCCTGTGAGTCATGCGATTGAGGTTCATATGCATGAAAGTGTGCGACTGAGGGCCATTCGCATGAAGCTCATGTGACTGAGGTGCATATGCCAGGATTTCATGCGACTGAGGTTCATTCGCATGGGAAGTATGCGATTGGAGGCTATGCGACTGGAGGTCCATTCCCCTGAGTGTTCTCATACGTATGGAAGACCATGCAACCAAATAGGGTTCATACGCCCGAACGGCCATAGTATTGCTTGACTTTCGGGAAAGTGCAGACGTAGGCTCAGACCTTCGGGGTTGTAGATAGTGGGATGGCCATGGATGATGTACAATGATGTATGATGATGTGATAATGATGATGTGTGATTCCGTATGGTTGTATGTTGTGATGCGAGTGATTGGTGTGATGTTTGTTGTCGTGTGATTGTAATGTTGTATGTTATGCATGATGTATGTTATGGGTGTGCGATGTTGCCTTGTGTGATTGATGTTGTATGTTTTTATGTTCCTTATTATTATGT
The DNA here is from genome assembly GCA_025506515.1 of Flaveria trinervia. Lineage (NCBI taxonomy): Eukaryota > Viridiplantae > Streptophyta > Magnoliopsida > Asterales > Asteraceae > Flaveria > Flaveria trinervia. The sequence continues at coordinate 163,465 of JACCIX010000368.1, read as the reverse complement.
ATGATTGTCTTCCTTGGTTTTGTGTTGAACGATAATGAATGTAATGAAAGTATTATGCAACGTAAAGTGGAAGATAATGAAGAGAGGAACGTAATGAACGAATGCAAGCATGAACGAAGGAATGACAGCAAGGATGGCTTGCAAGAGTAAGGAGGAGGTTCACAACTCATTGAGAGTTGTTAGCTCAATTGTGTGTATATTTATAGTGTGCGATCTTGGCTAACTCATAAAGGGACATAGACACAGTAGGGAGTTCAGTTTTGGTAACTTCTCCGATACGTGCGATGTGGTATTTACTATGTGCTATGTAGCGTGCGATTTTGGCTACCTCATGTGGATTATGTAGCGTGCGATTTTAGCTAACCCATGAGATAGCGTGCGATTCTGGCTAAACCCTAAGAGTTCTCATACACACAGGGGGAGTCGGTCTTGGTGACCACTCCATTGGTGCTATTTGTGCGATATGTACGATGGATAACATGATGGACGATAGACAAAGTGGGAGTTGAGTTTTGGTAACTGCTCTGATACCTGCGATGTGGTATTTACTGTGTGCTATGTAGTGTGCGATTCTGGCTACCTCATGTGTGCGATTTGTGCGATATGTACCTTGGGTACGATGATGCAATTGGTGCGAAAGGTGTGATATGTATGAAATGGACGAACAGAAGAAATGATGTTATGAACGAATGAAACGGATGAAGAATGTAACGAATGTAATGGAAGATAATAATTATATTATTTGTATGTATGTACGTTGTGTGATCGCGTACGAAAGTAATGAATGGTTTTATAAAGGAAGTAAAGTATGTTTTATTTTAAAACTATAACTCACTCAGTAACGCTGACTTTGATGTGTTTCCAGTTGGCAGTATGTTGCTGAGGATGGTACGTGGCGACTACTCAGTTCTTTTGGAGTGGCATCCATTGTTTTTAATGCTTTTGTATGAAATGTAAAATGATATTGTGAAATGAATGGATGTAATATTTTGCAAAAGCATTTTGATGAAATGAAAATGTTGTTTAATGTTTCCGTTGCAATGCTTTTATCTAAGAAGGAAAAATATATGTTTTATGTGTGATGAGGGACCGGCTGTAACCGTCCTAGGAACGGGGTCTTACAGCTTGCAATTCTTTACTTTCATCTTTCATTAATGCATGCATTCTTACTTCATGTTCCTCTTTTCTTTATCTTTCACTTTACGTTACATATTACTTTCATTCACTCATTATCATTCAACGTAAAGTCACGGGAAAGATAAACATACATCATAATAAGGAACATAACATACACAAACATCATCATCATACAGGGCAACATCATACATACATAACATGCATAATCATGCAACATTATATATCATCATCTTGCATATGCATCAATCACATATCATTACATGCCCATCTTAGCATTTATGACCTCAAAGGTCAACTTACCAACCCCTGGGAATCTCCTAAGTCAAAGCCTCCATTACTCCTTTTTTCTCCAAAAAGTCAGAATTATTCTAAGTGTTCATCCGCATTAACCTCATTGTTCATCCGCATTTGATTTGTTTCATCCGCATTGACTTACTTCATCCGCATTGACTTACTTCATCCGCATTGGCTTACTTCATCCCCATTTCCATACTTAGTCAATGCTCATCCGCATTGACCTCATCCGCATTTCCATACATAGTCAATGATCATCCTCATTGACCTCATCCGCATTAACTGTTCCTCCACATTTACTTACTTAGCAGTTAATACTCATCCGCATTAACTGTTCATCCGCATTTACTTACTTAGCAGTTAATACTCATCCGCATTAACTGTTCAGTCGCATTTCTTCCCATTACTCATCCGCATTGACTTTTCAACACTTATGCAGTTTCTAAGACTTAACATATGGGCCTTAAACATCAAATTTCAATTTCAAATCACCGTTCATCATGCTCTAAGCTTAAATCATACATCCTAAGTCTAAGAAACACGATCATACATTATCAAGCATGAACATAATCATACATCCCATCATACATTCAACATACACCAAATGAAACTTATGGGTCCGAAACCCAGTTTAATGAAAACATATATTCATGTATTTCCAGCCCCAAAATCAGTTAAAACAGGTAAAAGAGGGGTCCTAGAACTCACCTTTGCAGCTCTTGAGTATGGCTTTCTCCCAAGCTCATTTGCAAATTGAATTCAACCGCCTAGAACCCACTAAAAGCATACCCGAACACATATAAACACACATGAGCCTACACCTGAGGACATAACCGGTTAAGAACACCATAAAAACATGAATTCTTACATTGAATTCACACTTTTCTTCTTGTTTCTCTTCAAACCGAGAGTTCTTTGATTCCTGCTACTTTCTCTCTCTAAGAAATTCGAAAATTTTGTGTGTAGAAAGGGTGATGGGCAGCCATGCCACCTTTATGACCAACTTTTCAAACATTTTGTCCTTTTGGACACTTTTTACCCCTAGACTTGGGTTTTATTTCTTTTCCTTCTATTCTTTCACTTTATTCATTCTTTCTTTGTCTTTAAAATAACCGGGTGTTACAAGTCCACCCCCTTAAATAGTTTTCGTCCCCGAAACCAGCTATTCCTCAAAGTGTTGTGGGTAATGTTGTCTCATCTCTTCTTCAGTCTTCCATGTAGACTCGGATCCCTTCCTGTGCTTCACTGTACACGCATAAGAGGGACCACTTTATTTCTCAGCCTCTTCTCTTTACGATTGATAATTGCAACTAGTTGCTCCACATAATTGAGCTGTTCGTCTACTTCGATATCTTCCAGTCAAAAAATCATATCCTCATCCGTCAAACATTTCCTTAGATGAGATACGTGGAATGTCGGGTGAATTCCACTTAAATCATCTGGTAACTCCAGTCTATAGGCCACCTATCCTACTAGAGCAATGATTCGGAAAGGCCCTATATACCTTGGGCTCAACTGGCCCCGCTTCCTGAATCGGATGATCCCCTTCTAAGGTAAGACCTTCGACATAACCCGGTCACCCACCTAGAACTCAATCGGTCTGTGTCGTTTATCAGCATACGAATTCTATCTATCTTTGGCTGCTTTCATGAAGGCCTTGATCTTCCCAAGCTTCCCAGTTGTAGCCTCGATCACCTCGACGCTCCCCAACTCCTTCTGACCAATATCACCCCAACAAACGGGCGTTCTACATCTCCTACCGTATAGCATCTCATATGGTGGCATACCAATGCTGGCATGATAGCTGTTGTTGTATGAGAATTCGGCTAACGGTAGGTGGTCATCCTAATTTCCCCCAAAATCAATAACTCACGCCCGAAGCATGTCCTCCAATGTCTAAATGGCCCTTTCTAACTAACCATCAGTTTGGGGATGATAAGCCGTGCTAATAGGTAATCTCGTCGCCATGGCGTCATGAAATTTCTTCCAGAATTTGGATATAAACCGAGTGTCACAATCAGATACAATATACACTAGGACACCGTGATGAGTTACAATTTCCTTGATGAACAGATCAGCTAACTTTTCGTCAAGTGGTCAACAATCACCCATATAGCATCATACCCTTTCGGAGTACGCGGCAGCTATGTAATGAAATCCATGGTGATGTGCTCCCACTTCCATTCCGGTATATCCAAAGTTTGGATCTTCCCATACGTGTTTTGATGCTCGGCCTTCACCTGTAGACAAGTAAGGCATTTACTCACATACTCCACTATGTCACGTTTCATACCCGGCCACCAATAATCCTTCTTCATGTCTTGATACATCTTTGTGGCACCTGGATGAATGGAGTATCGAGTCTTGTGAGCTTCATCCGAAATCTTCACCCCTAGATCCCCAAAATGAGGGATCCACACCCGTCCAAATTGGGTTTTAACACCAAGTGTGTTCTCACCCAATTCCCCAACCAGACCTCTCATCCTTTCAGAGTTAAGATGATATTCTTTCAATGACTCATCTTGAAACTCTTTGACTTGCTTCATCACATCAGAGGTCATGATTAGTTGATATCGGCTCAGGCCAATCTTTTCGGCTAAGGGCATTAGCCACCACGTTGGCTTTGCCGAATGGTAGTGGATCTCATAATCATAATCCTTTAAAAGTTCGAACCACCGTCTCTGCCTCATGTTCAGATCCTTCTGCTCGAAGAAGTGCTTCAAGCTCTTGTGGTCAGTGAAAATGTTGCACTTCGTCCCGTAAAGATAGTGCCTCCAAATCTTTAATGCGAAGACCACAGCTGCTAGCTCCAGGTCGTGAGTAGGATAATTGACCACATGAACCTTCAACTGTCGGGATGCGTAAGCTATAACCTTCCTTCCTTGCATTAACACACATCCCAACCCCGAGTAGGAAGCATCAGAACAAACCACCAGATCTTCACTCCCACCAGGTAATGACAGAACAGGAGCTCGAGTCAACCTCGCCTTCAATTCTTCGAACGCCTTCCCTTGAGCTTGACTCCATACGAACTTCATATCTTTTCGGGTGAACTTGGTTAGTGGAGAAGCAATCTTTGAAAAGTCTTGAATGAATCTTCTATAGTAGCCCGCCAAACCCAAGAAGCTACGAATCTCGGATGGCGTCTTTGGTGACTTCCATTGCATCACTGCCTCCACCTTTGCCGGGTCCACCATAATCCCATCGGGATTCACCACATGACCCAAGAACTGAACTTCATGCAACCAGAATGCACACTTGGTGAACTTGGCGTACAACTTCTCCTTTCTTAGCGTCTCCAGAACCTCCCGAATGTGACCGGCATGCTTCTCTTCATTCTTTGAATAAATCAGGATATCATCAATAAACACAATCACTGATTTATCCAACATCGGCCGGCACACTCGATTCATCAAATCCATAAAAGTAGCTGGCGCATTGGTCAAACCAAAAGACATTACAAGGAGCTCGTAATGACCATAATGTATGCGAAATTCTGTTTTAGGAATGTCTTGCTCTTCATCTTCAGTTGATGATAGCCAGATCGAAGGTCTATTCTTGAGAACCAACTGGCACCTTGAAGCTGATCAAACAAATCATCGATTCTCCGTAAGGGGTATCGGTTCTTGACCGTCAACTTGTTCAGCTCACGGTAGTCAATACACATTCTCATACTACATCTTTCTTTTTCACGAACAGGACCGGAGCACCCCAAGGAGAGATACTCGGTCGAATGAACCCCTTATGAAGCAGCTCTTGCAACTGCGCCATTAATTCTTTCATCTCCGTTGGAGCCAACTGATACAATGCCTCGGCAACAGGTTGGGCACCCGGTATCAGATCAATCTGGAACCCAATCTCTCGGTCAGGTGGCACTCCTGGTAAGTCTTCTGGAAACATGTCTGGAAAGTCACACACCACTGGTACATTAAATAGTTGTGGTGTTGGCGTATCAACATCCTTTACATAAGCCAAGTAGGTGCTACATCCACGCCTCATACACTTTCCCGCCACCGCTATTGAGATCACTTTTGCGATCGTCGTGACCCGATCCCCATAAATAGTTACCGAACTCTTGTCAGGCACTGTCAAACGTATCATCTTCTTACAACACACAATGTTCGCCTTGGATTCCACCAATCAATCCATCCCAAGAACCAAATCGAGCCCACCTAAGGTCATCACGAATGGTCTAACAGGAAACTTATGACCTTCTAGTTCCACATCACAGTTCTCTATCATCTCAGAAATCCTGGTAGACTTACCTATGGCAGCTTCTACATCAAAGGGTGCCTCAACATGTCTACTACTAACAGGCAGCTTAGAACAGAAAGCAATAGAAATAAAACTTTTACCGGCACCCGAATCAAATAACACAGAAGCTAAAGTTTGGTTCACCAGAAACGTATCGGACACGATATTAGGGTCTATCCTAGCCTCCTCCTGTGTCATTGTGAATGCCCTGGCTCTCGCCCTTGGTCCTTCTCCCCTCGTCTTCTTTGCCCCGGAACCCTCCGCCCGCGGGTTCTTGCAAACTCTACTTATGTGACCTTCTTCACCACAGTTAAAGCACCGGACTGTACGACAGTCCATTGCCATGTGCCCCGCCTTCCCCCATTTAAAACACAAGTTCGAACCAAACCTACATTACCCACAGTGCTCTCTCCACACCTTCCACACTTCTTCATACCCGCACCTGATGCGACTACACAACGGGCATCCACCGTGCCTTCTTTTTACCCATCGGGGTATCACCCTGACCAAACCTCTTCCCCTGCCAGTTTCAATCACCACTCCCTTTCTTGCTACCTTCAGCCACCACCACCGTTCTTTCATCATACAATCTCCCTGCCAAATCTACAGCCAACCTAAACGTGCTCGGCCGGGCGGTGATCATGTGCCTTTGGATATCTGCCGGCAAACGCTGGATATATCTCTTGGTCTTTCGTGACAAGGGGTCACTTGGTCTAGCACCAGACGTGCCATCTCGTTGAACTTGGTGGTATATTGCTGATGAGTCATTGTTCCCGCCTCCAGCTGCAGGAACTCTCTTTCAACCTTGTCCATTCCCGGTGAGGAAAAAACTCCTCAATCACTAACTTCTTCAGTTCAGACCATCTCATCCTCCCGATTGCCCGACTACCCTCTGCTTGGACTATATTGTCCCACCAGCACAGAGCCGAGTCCATAAAAGAATGGGCAGCGAACTTCACCTTTTGATCCTCCCGGCACTCGCTGATATTTAAAACAGCTTCCATTTCTCTCACCCATCGGTGAGTAGCAACAACAGTGCCATTACCGTCGAAAGTAGGTGCTTACACCATTGAAATGTGCCATAGTTACAGCCTAGTGCCGCCTCCTGCATAGGCTCTACTTCTTCCTCTTCTTCTTCGTCATCAGACGGAACCGTCTCAGTCTCGGGCTGTCTTCTTTCGCCTGTAGGTCTACTCCTTTCCCTTCTCTCCCCCTCTTTAACTACCTTTATCACTTCGGTCACCATAAACGGTAGGATCGTCTGCATGACTTGATGCACTTCCTCCACAACCGCCTCCTTCACCGAGGCTCTCAGGTTAGCACTCTCATCTCCGCCCTCCAGATGAGGGGTTTGTGGTTCTTCATGAACCACCTTTTCGGCCCTAGGCCTTCCTCTCGTAACCCGTGGTATAGCACCACGACCTCCACCATGCGAAGCTTTAGATGATGTACCACCGACCATCCTCACACACACGCGCTGAAAGATTCAAACACCAACACGGTCATTCAAGGAAACAACTCTGTTTATGTCAAGTATAGTAAGTCCCTAATTATAGTGGCGAGTTGTGAATAACCACTTACTTTACTCTTGATACCCCAAGCATTACCTATCCTGACTACATCTGTAGCTAATTCTACCAGCAAAACACGCGTAATACCAGTTAACATTAAGAAAATACCAGATGGCACGCAGCTACTCAGATTGGCATCCCTCCCCTTTTGGTCCCATTCTCAGTTTAAGTTAAGGTTTATTTTGAAAATTTACCCATTTCACTTAAACTATGGCTCTGATACCAACTTGTAAGGCCCCATTCCCTGGAAGCTTACAGCTGGCCATTCATTGCTCATAAAACATATAATTACATTAACATGAAATAAACGTTGCACCGGAAACATTTAAAACAACATTTTCATTAACAATGCTTTGCAAAATAATACAATATTCATTACAAAATTTCAATTGTTCGCATGACCATGCAAAAACATTAACAAAAGAATGCCATCCCAATGCCAAGTAGCTGCCCAACGCCATCCTCAGCAATGCTCACCTGCCAACTTGAAAATGCATAAAAGTTAGCGTTGCTGAGTGAGTTCTAATTTTACATTAAATCTTACTTTTCTTTCGTTAAAATCATTCTTTACTTTCATGTGATCATACAACATACGTACACATAGATAATATCATTATTATCTTCATCGTTCATCCTTTAACTTCCATTCGTTCATACATTCTTACTTTCATTCGTTTGTTCATCATTACATCTTTTCTTTTCATCAACACCATGAACTTTACCCTTCATGCTCATGGTACTGGGCCTAAGCCTATCATAGACCTTCATTCACGATGCCCAGCACCTCTGCCACAGTACCTAAGATAAAGTTCATGTATACCATTGTCATGTGCTATTTCCTTCATGCTTATGGTACTGGACCTAAGCCTATCATAGATGTCACACCCTAAAAATCCACGTGCGGAGTTTTACCGCGAGGCGTGTGAACAAACCAGGATCACAGTCAATAGTTACCCAGAACAACTCTATAAGCCACTATTAAAAATAAAACCAACCAAATTATAAACTTGATACAGTGCGGAAGCGTTTTGTAAAACCACCCAGAGAATAAAAGAATAACCAAAGAAACAGTAAATAAAAGCGTTTTATAAACTTAACTCATTGAAGCACAGTAAACAGTAAATAAAAGAAATAATGAATCATCACAACCACAACATTCATAACAAAAATAATAACCAAAGTAAATAAATTGTAAATGAGTCACAATGTATTTATCAATGTCAAAATTTAAGTTTTTCGTTCGTGTGGGGAAACAACCCTTCCCACATAGGTTACAAAAAGAAAAACACTACGTAGTCTAAGTCATATAAAGAAGTCAATCGACAACATCTGTCCCATCACTGTCATCCTCCATCTCCATCGGTTCCTCCTCTTCGGGTCCCTCCTCGGGATCCTCATCCTCAGGGTCTGCTGCAGGAGCATGAGCTATAGCAATCTGAAGTGCCGCTAGTTGAGGCTTCTAAAATAGCAATCCTATTATCGGCTACGGCGTCCTGCTGTTCACAAGCAGTCACGCGTCCTTAGAGTGCCATGAGACCATCTTGCATATGGTGACACCCATTTATGGTCTTCCCGTGTTGTTCCTCGAGTTCATCCAGTTGATGTCTCAGTTTGTACACCTCTTGCAGTAGTGTACAGAGATTACCCGTGAGCCGCCAGACTCGATGCTACTCGGTGTCCAGTGTAGCCACTAGTGCAGCAATCAGTTGCTCGTTGGACTGCACCGTCCGTGGAAGTGAAGGCATTGGTTGGTCGGCGTTGTTCCTAGTCCTGGGCCTCGGGACAGGTACGCGCTCTCTAAACATAATATGATCAACGAATCTAGGATAGAAACTCTAGTCTCGTGGAGGGTCACGCTTCATCAATGCAAAAGGTTGATCCCAGTCAATCTCCTCTCGAGGATAAGCCAGTCGAGGCCAATCAAATCCATTGTCAGGTACAGGTGCGGGAGGTGGGGATTCAAATCTTGAAGGTGATTCAGGTCGCTTACCCGGAGCTCTCGATGATGATGCCATGCTGCAGAGAGTGTGACATGTATGCCCATGAGTATACAGTAGATGAGAATAAGGCACAGGTAACTAATTAACTGTGTGCGGTTATAGTCTAGTGTGTATGCAACCTAGTTCCCTATAACCAATGGCTCTGATACCAATCGGTCACACCCTCAAAATCCACGTGCGGAGTTTTACCGCGAGGTGTGTGAACAAACCAGGATCACAGTCAATAGTTACCCAAAACGACTCTATATGCCACTATTAAAAATAAAACCAACCAAATTATAAACTTGAAACAGTGCGGAAGCGTTTTGTAAAACAATCCAGATAAATAAAAGTGTATACTATGGCAAAACATGTGCCAACCCAAAAGAGTAAACATTAACCATTAAATGCTAAATATGTCTTGAAGATCGAGTCTTAGAATGCAAGTGAACCATGTGGTGCTCCTATGGCAAGCAAGCTAATGACATAAGAATAGCATATTAAAATGTCAACACAATGGTTGGTGAGTTCAAGATTATTCAAACAAAAACAGTTTATAATAGAGATATAAAAGTAGTGCATTGTAACAGATAGCTAGTCCATTAACACTAAATATTAATTCATAGTGATTTCGCAATTGAAGCTCACTGTGTTACATTGTTGCCTCCTGTCACGACTTAACAGGTCGTGACAATGTTCAATAGGACAAATTGCACCCAGTTGACCTCGAGTCACACAGGTGGGGCTCATCAGACCCAGTAGTACTACCCAATTTCCCCGATTAACAATTCGAAAGTGTGTGGAATTCTCCATGTTATCAACACTATATTAATATTATACATAACTTGAATATATAAAACGTTTGTGATTTACGAGTATGCTATCTCCCCCAAAAGAGATTAAATAAGAGTGGGGCATGAACTCACCTGATACGCGTGATAGACACTTAGAGTTTTACTTGACAAACAGAGTGGACAGACAACGTTTAGAGGTTACCTAGATTATATAAGTACATGAGTACGTGTAAACAAAGAACATGTGAAACCCTAAGTACACTACAACCAAGGACTCAAGATTTCAGAGAACAAACACGTTTGACCCAGTTTTCTCGTTTGACCCGTTGGTGACTTTATGTGTTGTAAACCATTCAAGAATTATACACATATATCATACATGGTTAACATTCAAATAGAACATATGTATGCTATATTATCCAGGTATATCACTTAGATCATCATACAACCAAATGTCATACAAGTCATGTGAATCTAGAACATTAACGTGTCCACTAGTTATAACACAACTACCATGCCACACAAAGATCAAATCACGCACCACATGCCTTGTGAAGCCACTCACGACTTCACATCCTAAACCCTGCCAATCCTACTAAGTAGGGGCCTCAGATTTGCACGCGTGTACGATGACATAATCATATTCATTAACCATGTTCATTGCATTCAACAAACATCACAACAATCAATTTCCAGTCCCAAACATGATGTCCTAACTACTAACCAACATCAACATCATACACGATCATCAAAGTCCAAACATCACCCATTATTATCCAAGCATCCCATACAACTAATTTAACATGTTCTATCACATTACGATTCACCATGAACTTACTAACATACTCCTAACATCCCAAACATGTTCAAACTATCGTCCATCCAACTTTGTGCAAATAAAGTTTCCCTTTTGGAAAGCACATCCCAAAATCTATCAAACATCCAATGCATTCATGAATTCGTTAATAATATACCAATTCAAGTTCATATCAACATCTAAGCATGATCAACAACATCCAAACATCATAACTCATCAATTCATATCCTAAAAAGTTACTATCTTTAGTAATGTATGAACTATAACATGTGTTCTTGAATTCCCAATGATCACAACAACAATCTAACATCTAATAATCACCAGGAATACATCCATAACATCAATTCATCAATAATTCAACATTACATGCAAAATAAAGTTACTATTATTAGTAAGCTATGAACACCAACTTCAATTCATCAATTTCTTGCAAGATCAACGTATCCTAACATTCATACAACCTACAAATCATCATACATTCATCAAACAATCATCAACTTCATATAATCATGCTAATTTCGAATTAGGGTTGCATAAAACCAAAGTTCATGATCAATCCACTAGAAACATACAATTCATACATAATCAACGTTAAACAACATGTATTCTATCTAACTAACATACTAACATCATCAAACAACATCAATTCGACCCCATGAAGATCCATAAACGAATTAGGGTTCGGCCACCATGAACAACCCACAAAACTTGTAAAAATCTAACCTTTAAACGTGTGTTAACTTGCAATTGATGATTCCTACGTGTTGTATGCCTTGTAATCGAACCAAATTGATGCTTTGATGCTTGTTCTTGGTCGAATTCGCAATGGTGAGAGGAAGAGAGGTGATGTCGCGGCCGATTTGGGGTGGGGGCTAGGGTTTGGGTGTTTTGTTTAATTTTAATTTCCATATTACCTTTTAAGCCCTTGTAATTTGTATTTTATAAAAACTAGGCTTTAAACTCTTTGTAAAGTGTTTTTAACTTAATAATATAAAGATATAAACTAATGAAAATCATTATATATTTTATCTTTATAAAAATACAAGACATACGAAAAAATAGGCACGTTTCCGCGTTACGCGATTAATTTTGTAATTAACATTTAAAACATGCAAACACATAAACATAACACAATAATCACATAATCAATTAGATTAACATTAATTGTAACATTATTCATTATTATTAGGTCACCAACGTTAAACGACAACTAGTGTGTGTTTACGACACGTGTATGCAAGACTTAACAGAACTAACAGAGTATGGTAACGGAAATTTACCGGATGTCACATTATCCCCATGTTGAAAGAATTTTCGTCCCGAAAATTGCGTTACATGGTGAGAGTGTTCCATCACTGGTCTACTGCATTGGCACACAGAAATCGAAATCGTGTGAGTTTTGGATGAGTTGTCACATCATCCCCATGTTGAAAGAAATTTCGTCCCGAAATTTAAATCAATACCTTCGTCTGCTGGCATCGCCTTTTTGAATAGTTGAGGGTACTTAAGCTTCATTTGATCTTCTCATTCCCATGTGGATTCCGGTCCACGTCACGAATTCCAATGGATTTTAACAATAGGTATCTTGCTTTGCTTAAGTGTTTTCACCTCACGGTCCATCACGTCGACTGGTTCTTCGATAAAACGTAATTGTTCATCCACTTGAACTTCTTCTAGTGGTACGACCATTGTTTCGTCGGTTATGCACTTCTTCAGGTTTGACACGTGAAATACATCATGGATTTCACTTAGCAAATCAGGTAGGGCTAGTCGATAGGCCACTGGACCTATTCTTTCCACTATCTCAAATGGTCCAACGTACCTCGGATTTAGTTTCCCTCGCTTACCAAACCGAACTACGCCTTTTCATGGTGAGACTTTCAACAAAACCTTGTCACCAACCTGAAACTCTAAAGGTTTCCGTCTCTTGTCAGCATAACTCTTTTGTCTATCTCGCGTTGCAGCCATACGGTTCCGTATCTGCACAATCTTCTCAGTTGTCACATGAATTAACTCGGGACCTGTTAGCTGGCTATCACCAATTTCTGCCCAGCAAACTGGTGATTGACATTTTCTCCCATACAGAACCTCGAAAGGTGCTGCCTGTATACTAGTATGATAACTGTTGTTATAGGAAAACTCCACCAATGGCAGGTGAATTTCCCAGTTATTCCCGAAATCAATCACACAAGCACGTAGCATATCCTCTAACATCTATATGGTACGCTCACTCTGGCCATCTGTCTGTGGGTGATATGCAGTACTCATATCCAATCGCGTACCCAAAGATTTCTGCAATGATTGCCAGAAAGGTGACGTGAAATGAGCATCGCGGTCCGAAATAATTGAGATCGATACACCGTGTCTTGAAAAAATCTCCTTAAGGTACATTCAAGTTAATTTCTCCATCTTATCCCTTTCCTTAATTGCAAGGAAATGAGCAGACTTTGTCAATCGATCCATAATAACCCATATCATGTCACAACCAGTAATAGTCCGGGGTAACTTAGTAATAAAGTCCATGGAGATCTGTTCCCATTTCCACATTGGTATCTCAGGTTGTTGTAACAGTCTGGATGGTTTTTGATATTCCACTTTTACTTTTGAGCAGGTCAAACACTTGCTCACATACGTAGCTACATCCGCTTTCATGTTAGGCCACCAATAGTGCACCTTTAGGTCATGATACATCTTGTCGGATCCAGGATGTATAGAATACTTAGATTTGTGTGCCTCGCTCATAACTAAATCTCTCAGATTTCCATAAACAGGCACCCAAAGTCTATCCATGAAATACCGAAGTCCATCCTCTTTCACCACTAGCTGTTTATCCATTCCCCTTAATGACTCAGAACCAACATTTTCTGCTTTCAAACCGTCTATCTACGCCTCCTTAACTTGTTCGGGCAGTTGGGTACTGATAGTAAGCTGTAAAGCTCGCACCCGTCGGGGTTTAGCTGTTTCCTTCCTGCTTAGGGCATCGGCAACTACGTTCGCCTTTCCTGGATGATACTTAATAGCGCAATCATAATCATTTAGTAGTTCCACCCAACGTCGCTGCCTAATATTCAACTCTTTTTGCTCGAAGATATGTTGAAGACTCTTATGATCGGTGTAGATAATGCACTTGGTGCCGTACAAGTAATGTCTCCAGGTCTTTAAGGCGAAAACCACTGCACCTAATTCTAAGTCATGGGTGGTATAGTTCTTCTCATGAACTTTTAGTTGTCTCGAGGCGTAGGCTATCACCTTATCTCATTGCATCAAGACACAACCCAATCCTTGAATGGATGCATCGCAATACACCACAAAATCATCTGTTCCCTCTGGTAATGCTAATATCGAGGCAGTACAGAGTTTTTGTTTTAACAACTGGAAAGCTGATTCTTGACTCTCACTCCATTTGTATGTCGTTTCTTTGTGGGTCAAAGCAGTGAGAGGTTGTGCGATTTTAGAAAATCCTTCTATGAATCGTCGGTAATATCGTGCTACTCCGAGAAATTGTCTTATCTCACTCGGCGTTTTGGGTGTAGTCCAATTCTTTATCGCCTCAATTTTGGCAGGATCAACATGTATCCCTTTCTCATTAACAATATGACCTAGGAATTGCACTTCTCTTATCCAAAAGTCACACTTTGAGAATTTGGCATATAGCTGCTCATTTTTCAATAGTTCCAAGATCATTCGTAAGTGCTCTTCATGCTCCTCCTTGGTCCTAGAATATATCAGTATATCATCGATAAACACAATGACAAACTGATCAAGATAAGGTTTGCACATGCGGTTATGAGGTCCATGAACACAGCAGGTGCATTAGTCAACCCAAAAGGCATGACCAAGAATTCATAATGACCATAACGAGTACGAAACGCAGTCTTGGGAATGTCTTCTTCTCGAACTCTAAGTTGATGATAACCAAATCTCAAGTCAATCTTCGAATAATGCTTGATCCTTGAAGCTGATCGAACAAGTTGTCGATACGAGGTAAAGGGTATCGGTTCTTGACTGTTACTTCATTTAACTCTCTATAATCGATGCACATCCGGAATGTGCCATCCTTCTTCTTAACAAAAAGAACAAGAGCTCCCCAAGGTGATGTGCTAGGTCGAATAAAGCCCTTATCTAAAAGCTCCTGAAGTTGTGATGACAACTCTTGTAGCTCGTTTGGTGCTAATCGATAAGGTGCCCTAGCAATTGGAGCTGCGCTGGGAGTCAACTCAATCTGGAATTCCACTTGGCGGTGAGGTGGTAATCCAGGAAGATCCTCTGGAAACACCTTTGGAAAATCGCGCACTATGGGAATATCCTCCATTCTCCTTTCTTCTGCCTGCTTACCGGTTACAAGTGCTAGAATAGCCACACGACCCTTTCGTAATACTTTTGAGCTTTCATGTATGAGATGATGCCTATCACAGCACCATTCCTATCACCTCTGACGGTAAGGATGCTGTCACAAACAGGGATTCGTATGATCTTCTTATGACATATGACTTCCGCTTGCTTGCTAGAGCGCCAATCATGCCTATCACAACATCAAAACTCCCCAGCGTAACAGGCATAAGATCTATAGCGAAAGTATGACCAGCAAGTTCTATCTTATAGTCTTTAAGGATATGTGTTACATGGATCTGTTTACCATCGGCTAATTCCACAGTGTATTTAGATTCTAAAGCAGAGGGTATATCACTTAAAAGACTACAGAACTTTAAGGACACGAAACTCCTATCGGCTCCAGTATCAAATAGTACTATAGCAAAACAACCATTACAAGAGAACCTACCAGTAACAGTTGTGGGATCATTTAGAGCCTCACTTGAGCCAATGACGAAGGCTCTCCCCTTGGCTCCATCTTTGTTGCCGCCATTACCAGTACCATTTCCACCGTTGTTATTATTACCATTGTTGTTGTTGTTACCGTTGTTGTTGTTGTTGCCATTACCATTTATCCTTAGTTGTGGGCAGTTTCGCATGTAATGCCCTTCTTTCCCACATTCAAAACAACCTTTGGGAGTTTCTTGAGGTTGTTGTGACCTCCTTAGCAGCTCACCACGACAATCCTTAGCAGCGTGTCCAATTTTTCCACAGCATTGACACTTGAAGTTATCACACCTTCCCACATGATGGTAATTGCACCGAGTGCACTTCGGATGTCTACCACCATAACCACTGGGTCCTTGATTATTTGCAGGCGTTTGGTTGAAGTTACGATTATTGTCGAACCTCCATTGCTGCTGAACTGGCTGTTGTTGCTGTTGAGGTTGAGGTTGACCGCTAGAAGATGATGATGCTTTGGTGTTGTTGGAATTATCCCACTTTCTTTTGTTGTCGGGCACGCTCGCCACAACGCCCCGTTTGGGTAGACGTCCTTGTTCCACGGCTTGGTCAGTTAGCCTGTGAGCTAGCTGGATGGCTTGCTGAATTGTGGTTGGGTTGGAAGCAGTTACCATACTTTGGATTTCGGGTACTAATCCCCGTATGTAATGCTCTACTCTTTTATGCACCTCATTCACCATTCCCGGGCACAAAGTTGCTAGTTCAGGGGTTGTGGTGGTGTAAGCCTTGATTTCCGAGCCTTGCGCGTTCCACCAAGATAGATCAGCACCCTCCAAAGTGCCGGTGGCATACTTCACTTGATCCGCAGGTGGACAGTTACATTTGGAGAAGACAGACTCGATCTTCTCGAACCATCGTACAAGCCCTATAGCACCCTCTGTACCGCTGTAGGTGTGTGGTTTACAGTCCATAAAGGACTTGCAGGTACACATTGGTGGTCCTGTTTTAACACAACACACATTAATCAAACATCCCATACTGTTATGAAGGATATCAGATTTATCTTTCTATTATTGTTTACCTGCTGGCTGACCCGCGTGGGTAGCAGCCACTGCCGCCTGAACATGCTCATTAATTAGAGCAGCTAATTCTGCCGAGGTCATGTTAATAGCACCACGCCCTGTTCTCCGGTGCCACGTCCATGTCCGCGTCCATGACCACGTCCACGTCCAAGTCCACGGTCGTCCATTCTCTTCACTTTACATTCACAAATACAATAATGAGTAACATCAAACACATTTAACTCATTGAAGCACAGTAAATAGTAAATAAAAGAAATAATGAATCATCACAACCACAACATTCATAACAAAAATAATAACCAAAGTAAATAAACTGTAAATGAGTCACAATGTATTTATCAATGTCAAAATTTAAGTTTTTCGTTCGTGTGGGGAAACAACCCTTCCCACATAGGTTACAAAAAGAAAATCACTACGTAGTCTAAGTCATATAAAGAAGTCAATCGACAACATCTGTCCCATCACTGTCATCCTCCATCTCCATCGGTTCCTCCTCTTCGGGTCCCTCCTTGGGATCCTCATCCTCAGGGTCTGCTGCAGGAGCATGAGCTATAGCAATCTGAAGTGCCGCTAGTTGAGGCTTCTAAAATAGCAATCCTATTATCGGCTACGGCGTCCCGCTGTTCACGAGCAGTCACGCGTCCTTGGAGTGCCATGAGAACATCTTGCATATGGTGACACCCATTTAGGGTCTTCCCGTGTTGTTCCTCGACTTCATCCGGTTGATGTCTCAGTTTGTACACCTCTTGCTGTAGTGTACAGACATTACCCGTGCAGTAATCAGTTGCTCGTTGGACTGCACTGTCCGTGGAAGTGAAGGCATTGGTTGGTCGGCGTTGTTCCTAGTCCTGGGCCTCGGGACAGGTACGCGCTCCCTAAACATAATATGATCAACGAATCTAGGATAGAAACTCCAGTCTCGTGGATGGTCACGCTTCATCAATGCAAAAGGTTGATCCCCGTCAATCTCCTCTTGAGCATAAGCCAATTGGGGCCAATCGAATCCATTGTCAGGTACAGGTGCGGGAGGTGGGGATTCAGATCGTGAAGGTGATTCAGGTCGCTTTCCTGGAGCTCTCGATGATGATGCCATGCTGCAGAGTGTGTGACGTGTATGCCAATGAGTATACAGTAGATGAGAATAAGGCACAGGTAACTAATTAACTGTGTGCGGTTATAGTCTAGTGTGTATGCAACCTAGTTCCCTATAACCAATGGCTCTGATACCAATCTGTCACACCCTCAAAATCCACATGCAGATTTTTATCGTGAGGCGTGTGAACAAACCAGGATCACAGTCAATAGTTACCAGAACCACTCTATATGCCACTATTAAAAATAAAACCAACCAACTTATAAACTTGAAACAGTGCGAAAGCATTTTGTAAAACAACCCAGAGAAATAAAAGTGTATACTATGGCAAAACATGTGCCAACTCAAAAGAGTAAACATTAACCATCAAATGCTAAAAATGTCTTGAAGACCGAGTCTTAGAATGCAAGTGAACCATGTGGTGCTCCTATGGCAAGCAAGCTAATGACCTGAGAATAGCATACTAAAATGTCAACACAATGGTTGGTGAGTTCAAGAGATATTCAAACAAAAACAGTTTAATTATAGAGATATAAAAGTAGTGCATTGTAACAGATAGCTAGTCCATTAACACTAAATATTAATTCATAGTGATTTCGCAATTGAAGCTGAGTGTGTTACATTGTTGCCTCCTGTCACGACTTAACAGGTCGTGACAATGTTCAATAGGACAAATTGCACCCAGTTGACCTCGAGTCACACAGGTAGGGCTCATCAGACCCAGTAGTACTACCCAAATTTCCCCGCTATTCAATATTAACAATTCGAAAGTGTGTGAACTTCTCCATGTTATCAACACTATATTAATATTATACATAACTTGAATATATAAAACGTTTGTGATTTACGAGTATGCTGTCTCCCCCAAAAGAGATTAAATAAAGAGTGGGGCATGAACTCACCTGATACGCGTGATAGACACTTAGAGTTTTACTTGACAAACAGAGTGGACAGACAACCTTTAGAAGTTACCTAGATCATATAAGTACATGAGTACGTGTAAACAAAGAACATGTGAAACCCTAAGTAAACTACAACCAAGGACTCAAGATTTCAGAGAACAAACACGTTTGACCTAGTTGACTCGTTTGACCCGTTGGTGACTTTATGTGTTGTAAACCATTCAAGAAATTATACACATATATCATACATGGTTAACATTCAAATAGACCATATGTATGCTATATTATCCAGGTATATCACTTAGATCATCATACAACCAAATGTCATACAAGTCATGTGAATCTAGAACATTAACGTGTCCACTAGTTATAACACAACTAACATGCCACACAAAGATCAAATCACGCACCACATGCCATGTGAAGCCACTCACGACTTCACATCCTAAACCCTGCCAATCCTACTATGTAGGGGCCTCAGATTTGCACGCTTGTACGATGACATAATCATATTCATTAACCATGTTCATTGCATTCAACAAACATCACAACAATCAATTTCCAGTCCCAAACATGATGTCCTAACTACTAACCAACATCAACATCATACACGATTATCAAAGTCCAAACATCACCCATGATTATCCAAGCATCCCATACAACTAATTTAACATGTTCTATCACATTAGGATTCACCCATGAACTTACTAACATGCTCCTAACATCCCAAACATGTTCAAACTATTGTCCATCAAACTTTGTGCAAATAAAGTTTCCCTTTTGGGAAAGCACATCCCAAAATCTATCAAACATCCAATGCATTCATGAATTCGTTAATAATATACCAATTCAAGTTCATATCAACATCTAAGCATGATCAACAACATCCAAACATCATAACTCATCAATTCATATCCTAAAAAGTTACTATCTTTAGTATGTATGAACTATAACATGTATTCTTGAATTCCCAATGATCACAACAACAATCTAACATCTAATCATCACCATGAAACATCCATAACATCAATTCATCAACAATTTAACATTACATGCAAAATAAAGTTACTATTATTAGTAAGCTATGAACACCAACTTCAATTCATCAATTTCTTGCAAGATCAACGTATCCTAACATTCATACAACCTACAAATCATCATACATTCATCAAACAATCATCAACTTCACATAATCATGCTAATTTCGAATTAGGGTTTGCATAAAACCAAAGTTCATGATCAATCCACTAGAAACATACAATTCATACATAATCAACGTTAAACAACATGTATTCTATCTAACTAACATACTAACATCATCAAACAACATGAAATTAGACCCCATGAAGATCCATAAACGAATTAGGGTTCGGCCACCATGAACAACCCACAAAACTTGTAAAAATCTAACCTTTAAACGTGTGTTAACTTGCAATTGATGATTCCTACGTGTTGTATGCCTTGTAATCGAACCAAATTGATGCTTTGATGCTTGTTCTTGGTCGAATTCACAATGGTGAGAGGAAGAGAGGTGAAGTCGCGGTCGATTTGGGGCGGGGGCTAGGGTTTGGGTGTTTTGTTTAATTTTAATTTCCATATTTACCCTTTAAGCCCTTGTAATTTGTATTTTATAAAAACTAGGCTTTAAACTCTTTGTAAAGTGTTTTTAACTTAATAATATAAAGATATAAACTAATGAAAATCATTATATATTTTATCTTTATAAAAACACAAGACATACGAATAAATAGGCACGTTTCCGTATTACGCAATTAATTTTCTAATTAACATTTAAAACATGCAAACACATAAACATAACACAATAATCACATAATCAATTAGATTAACATTACTGTAACATTATTCATTTTATTAGGTCACCAATGTTAAACGACAACTAGTGTGTGTTTACGACACGTGTATGCAAGACTTAACGGAACTAACAGAGTTTGGTAATGGAAATTTACCGGATATCACAATAGACCTTCATTCACGGTACCCAGCACCTCTGGTCACAGTACCTAAGGCAAGCAACAATAGTTCTATACGAATGGTCAATCACAAAGAAAGACCCCGATGCGCATCCTCCCGGGGTAGCGAACCCGCACACCGTTGGGCTAACACCTTTTAATGGCGTGTCCCAACATACAAGGCTTGCAAGACTTTCTTTACTTTCATCTTTCATTAATGCATGCATTCTTACTTCATGTTCCTCTTTTGTTTATCTTTCACTTTACGTTATATACTACTTTCATTCATTCATTATCATTCAACGTAAAGTCACGGGAAAGATAAACATACATCATAATAATGAACATAACATACACAAACATCATTACCTTACAGGGCAACATCATACATACATAACATGCATAATCATGCAAAATTATACATCATCATCCTGCATATGAATCAATCACACATCATTACATGCCCATCTTAGCATTTATGACCTCAAAGGTCAACTTACACAACCCCCGCGAATCTCCTAAGTCAAAGCCTCCGTTACTCCTTTTTTCTCCAAAAAGTCAGAATTATTCTAAGTGTTCATCCGCATTAACCTCATTGTTCATCCGCATTTGATTTGTTTCATCCGCATTGACTTACTTCATCCGCATTGACTTACTTCATCCGCATTGACTTACTTCATCCGCATTGGCTTACTTCATCCGCATTGACATACTTCATCCACATTTCCATACTTAGTCAATGCTCATCCACATTGACCTCATCCACATTTCCATACTTAGTCAATGATCATCCGCATTGACCTCATCCGCATTAACTATTCTTCCGCATTTACTTTCTTAGCAGTTAATACTCATCCGCATTAACTGTTCATCCGCATTTCTTCCCATTACTCATCCGCATTGACTTTTCAACACTTATGCAGATTCTAAGACTTAACATATGGGCCTTAAACATCAGATTTCAATTTCAAATCACCGTTCATCATGTTCTAAGCTTAAATCATACATCCTAAGTCTTAGAAACATGATCATACATTATCAAGCATGAACATAATCATACATCCCATCATACATTCAACATACAACAAATGAAACTTACGGGTCCGAAACCACTTTAATGAAAACATACATTCATGCATTTTCGGCCCCAAAATCAGTTAAAGCAGGTAAAAGAGGGGTCCTAGAACTCACTTTTGCAGCTATTGAGTATGACTTTCTTCGAAGCTCATTTGCAAATTGATATCAAGGGCCTAGAACCCACTAAAAAACATACCCGAACACATATAAACACACATGAGCATACACCCGAGGACATAACCGGTTAAGAACACCATAAAAACAAGAATTCTTACCTTGAATTCGCACTTTTCTTCTTGTTTCTCTTCAAAACGAGAGTTCTCTGCTTCCTGCTACTTTCTCTCTCTAAGAAATCCAAAAATTTGGTGTGTAGAAAGGGTGATGAGCGGCCATGCCACCTTTACACCAACTTTTCAAACATTTTGTCCTTTTGGACACTATTTACCCCAAACTTGGGTTTTATTTCTTTTCCTTGTTTTCTTTCACTTTATCATTCTTTCTTTTTCTTTAAAATAACCGGGTGTTACAACATAGTATCTATTGTTTAAATCAAAACCAAAACTGAACAGGATACCATACGAATGACACTTGAAATCAATCCACTCCAGTACAAAACTCATCCTGAACACTTCACAACCTGAATTCAAACACTCATGCCTCGAAAAACAACCGACTCAATCAAAATAACAACGTTGGATTCAAAGATACTTAATTGGCCATCTAGACAAAGAATCGAGGTGCAAAAAACCATGAAACTACTCTTATTTACTCAATAAAAACGGGGAATCAAATTACAGTATTGAAGAGAAAGTAATTAGATGTCAAACAAGAAATGTAAAGTTTAATTGAGGAAAAAGAAGTCAAATAAAGGTTGCACGACCAAGTATTCATCAAAGATAACCAAATACATTGAAAAATAACTAGTTATAACCAAACATCAAACAATAATACTTCTCGCATGGATATCTTTGGATTTCTCTAACAACTTCCAACGCTTTGGAGTTTTGATTCTCAAACCTTCTAAATACACTCAGGAACTAATCTAAACAATATTATTATGATAATCATTGGAGTGACACTAATAAATCACAAATATAACATAGTATCTATTGTTTAGATCAAAACCAAAATCAAAGAAGATACCATACGAATGACACTTAAAATCAATCCACTCTAGCACAATACTCATATTGAACACTCCACTACCTGAATTCAAACACTCTTGCCTCGAAAAACAACCAACTCAATCAAATTAGCACCTTTGGCTTCAAAATACTTAATTGACCATCTAGACAACGAATCGAGATGCAAAAAACCAGGAAACTACTCTTATTGACACAATAAAAAGAGGAATCAAATTACACTATTGAAGAAAAGTAATTAGATGTCAAACAAAAAACACAAAGTTTAATCAAGGAAAAAGATGTCAAATCAAGGTTACACGACCAAGTATAAAATATTTACCTGTATTTTAATCAAAATTATGCAACTATAGTTTGGTTTATCAAAGTTTTCATCAAAGATAACCGAATACATTGAAAAATAACTAGTTATAACCAAACATCAAACAACAATACTTCTCGCATGGATATCGTTGCCTTTCTCTAACAACCTCCAATGCTTTGGAGTTTTGATTCTCAAACCTTCTAATTCACTCAAGAACCAATCTAAACAAATATTATTATGATAATCATTATAGTGACACTAATCAATCACAATTATAACATAGTATATATTGTTTAAATAAAACCAAAACCAAACAGCAAAACATACGAATGACACTTGAAATCAATCCACTCCAGCACAAAACTCATCGTGAACACTCCACAACCTGAATTCAAACACTCATGTCTCGAAAAACAACCGACTCAATCAAAACAACAACTTTGGATTCAAAAATACTTAATTGACCATCTAGACAAAGAATCGAGGTGCAAAAAACCAGGAAACTACTCTTATTTACACAATAAAAACAAGGAATCAAATTACACTATTGAAGAGAAAGTAATCAGATGTCAAATAAAAAACACAAAGTTTAATCTATGAAAAAGAAGTCAAATCAAGGGTACACGACGAAGTATTCATCAAAGAGAACCGAATACATTGAAAAATAAATAGTTATAACCAAACATTAAACAACAATACTTCTCGTATGGATATCTCTGGATTTCACTAACAAACTTCAATACTTTGGAGTTTTGATTCTAAAACCTTCAGAATGCAGTCAGGAACCAATCTAAACAATATTATTATAATAATCAATGGAGTGACACTAATCAATCACAAATATAATTAGTATCTATTGTTTAAATCAAAACCAAAACCAAAGGGATACCATACGAATGACACTTGAAATCAATCAACTCTAGCACAAAACTCATTGTGAACACTCCACTACCTGAATTAAACACTTTCGCCTCGAAAAACAACCGACTCAATAAAAATAACAACTTTGGATTCAAAAATACAAAATAGACCATCTAGACAACGAATCGAGGTGCAAAAACCCAAAAACTACTCTTATTTACACAATAAAAACAAGGAATGAAATTACACTATTGAGGAAAAAGTAATCAGATGTCAAAAAAAAACACAAAGTTTAATCGAGGAAGAAGATGTCAAATCAAGGTTACACCACCAAGTATAAAAGATTTACTTGTATTTTAATCAAATTGTGCAACTATAATTTGGTTTATCAATGTTTTCATCAAAGATAACCGAATACATTGAAAAATAACTAGTTATAACCAAACAACAAACAACAATACTTCTCGCATGGATATCGTTGCCTTTCTCTAACAACCTCCAATGCTTTGGAGTTTTGATTCTCAAACCTTCTAAATACACTCAGGAACCAATCTAAGCAAATATTATTATGATAATCAAAATAACTACTCTTATTTACTCAATAAAAACAGGGAATCAAATTACAATATTGAAGAGAAAGTAATCAGATGTCCAACAAGAAACACAAAGTTTAATCGAGGAAAAAGATGTCAAATCAAGGTTACACGACCAAGTATTCATCAAATATAACCGAATACATTGAAAATAACTACTTATAACCAAACATCAAACAACAATACTTCTCGCATGGATATGGTTGCCTTTCTCTAACAACCTCCAATGCTTTAGAGTTTTGATTCTCAAACCACATAAAGACACTCAGGAACTAATCTAAACAAATATTATTATGATAATCATTGGAGTGACATTAATCAATCACAATTATAACATAGAATCTATTGTTTAAGTCAAAAGCAAAACAAAACAGGATACCATACAAATGACACTTGAAATCAATCCACTCTAGCACAAAACTAATCCTGAACACTCCAGAACCTGAAATCAAACACTCATGTCTCGAAAAACAACCGACTCAATCAAAATAACAATTTGGATTCAAAAATACTTAATTGACCATCTAGACAATGAATAGAAGTCCAAAAAACAAGGAAACTACTTTGATTTACACAATAAAAACAAGGAATCAAATTACACTATTGAAGAAAAAGTAATCAGATAAGACTTAAATATATAAAAGAGTTGGTCTTGGTCTTGGTCTTGGTCTTGGTCTTGGTCTTGGTCTTGGTCTTGGTCTTGGTCTTGGTCTTGGTCTTGGTCTTGGTCTTGGTCTTGGTCTTGGTCTTGGTCTTGGTCTTGGTCTTGGTCTTGGTCTTGGTCTTGGTCTTGGTCTTGGTCTTGGTCTTGTCTTGGTCTTGGTCTTGGTCTTGGTCTTGGTCTTGGTCTTGGTCTTGGTCTTGGTCTTGGTCTTGGTCTTGGTCTTGGTCTTGGTCTTGGTCTTGGTCTTGGTCTTGGTCTTGGTCTTGGTCTTGGTCTTGGTCTTGGTCTTGGTCTTGGTCTTGTCTTGGTCTTGGTCTTGGTCTTGGTCTTGTTCTTGGTCTTGTTCTTGGTCTTGTTCTTGGTCTTGTTCTTGGTCTTGTTCTTGGTCTTGTTCTTGGTATTGTTCTTGGTCTTGTTCTTGGTCTTGTTCTTGGTCTTGTTCTTGGTCTTGTTCTTGGTCTTGTTCTTGGTCTTGTTCTTGGTCTTGTTCTTGTCTTGTTCTTGGTCTTGTTCTTGGTCTTGTTCTTGGTCTTGTTCTTGGTCTTGTTCTTGTCTTGTTCTTGGTCTTGTTCTTGGTCTTGTTCTTGATCTTATTCTTGGTTCTATCTCATTACTTACTTGTGTTCTTAGTATCTTTTCTCAAAAACTTGGTTTCCTATTTGATTTATTAAGTGTTATAACACTCTCCTCATAAGAATATGAAGAAGTCCAAGACATCCACCTTTACACCTAAGGATAGGTTAGAGCATCCTAAGGTTTCTCAAGAAAAGGTTGCTCAACCAAGTCCAACCAATATTGAGCCTCTTACTGCTAGAAGACCCATCTTGTCCTGGACCTTTACTGCTAATCCAAATAGATGGTATGTTATTAGAGTTCAAGGAGGTCAAGATATCTATTTATGGAAAAAAAATACTTGACCTTCCTCTACATGATCTCAATGACAAGAGGAGATATTATGAGAATCTGAAGGATCCTAACCAAATAATGAATAAAGAAATGGTCTTGATCCTGATGAGAACTATCAATAGATGAGTAAT
Source organism: Flaveria trinervia (assembly GCA_025506515.1). Classification (NCBI taxonomy): domain Eukaryota; kingdom Viridiplantae; phylum Streptophyta; class Magnoliopsida; order Asterales; family Asteraceae; genus Flaveria; species Flaveria trinervia. The sequence goes on along the minus strand of JACCIX010000368.1, from coordinate 137,121 downwards.
CTCTTCTGTTTTGATAGTATTAGCCTAGGGGGAGTTTGTAAGGTATACACTTAATGCCTGATGCAACCAAAGCAACCAAAGAGCTCTCAGCATGCATGCATGAAGTACAAAGGAAAGTCACTTCAGAAGTTTTACACAACTCAGGAAAAATATGCTAAGTGTAAAACCTACTGAAACCAAATGACCAGATCTTCCGAATCCAAATATGAAGTTTTCTGCATCTTTAGAGACAAAGTCTTTTGAAACCAAAGACTGATTTCTTCCGAATACAGAGAAGACATGTTTTCTCTAATCACTTTTTGATAAAAGCTTAACAACTTTTTGCTGTCACCTCTAAAAACTCGCCAACTTAGATTAGTTAGTGAAAAGGTCCATACTTTTGTCAATTGTTGATTAAGGTTATTAGTCTGTAACTTTTGATTTTTGTATTTTTTATCATTTTTGTAATATATTAGGATGTGAGCTATGTCATGGCATAGTCATAAGTCAAAAGGCAATCTGCCTTTTGACTACACATTCATATTGTTGTCTAGATTAGTGCTTCCAACTGACTTTCAAAGCATAGTCGGGTGTATGATGTAGTATAAAGTGTCTCAAGTACTTGTCTTTATTTTTATGTTTTGTAACACTTGTAATAAAACTTGAGACCAATATATAGCATTTTTAAAAACCAAATACTATCTTGTTCTTATTTTGTCTCATATTTACTTGTGTTCTTAGTATCATCAACATAAACCCGGTTTCCTATTTAATCTGTTAAGTGTTTTAAGTTTCTTCTCAATGTGAAACTGTTGTATTGACCCCCTTCAACGGTCCTACAAAATCTATCCAACTACGTTTGAAATCCATTTTGAAATCTATGAACGAACCCAAAAGTGATATCATAACCACTTGCGCAAAGTACTAGAACAGCCATTATGAACTGCAATTAGGTTTTATTTTTTCAAAATCTTATTTGGTTTAAGATTGCATCCTTTAAGTTTATTAAAATATTATGTTTTTTGTGATAAGCCTAGACCAGTAGTTGTGATTTGTAGGTCCTTTAACTGGGATCTGATTTTAAACTGGATTTATACCCACAATACAATGGTGGAATGTAACACCCCAATTTGAAATCTTGTTAATAATCATAGTTGTTAGATTTACGAAACAAAAAATATATTAAACAAAGTTACCAAGTTAGTTAGATTCTTTGTTAATAATGAATGCAAGAGAAATTTAAACTTTAAAATAAAAACTAAAGTTGAGGGATTGAAATTGACAATTCAAGAAAGATGAATTAATAAACATAAAGAATTAGAGGAAATAAAAATGTAGGGGTTTTTGGTGTTGTAAGGGGTCGACATTCTGGGAAAGAAGGAGAACACCTCCTCAAGTTAAAATTTTGCAAATCCTCTAATTCAAACTAATATTGGAAGCTAAAAATATATGTTAAAGAATTTTAATCCTCTAGCATAACAATCATAAGGTGAGGTGTAACTTACTATTTAGTAATAATTTTGTTGAAAATGATTGAATGGTGGGAATCTTGAATGAAACCTAACAATTGAATGTGTAATTGGGTAGAAATCATGACTATAATCACTATTTGATCTGCATTAAAAAACAATTACGACCAATCTTTTTGTATCAACTATTTGATGGTTACATTTGTGTCGTGTCACGTCATGACCTTTGGATGAAAATAGCATATTAGCATTTCTCTTTTACCCCTAATGTGTTACAACAATTCCGACCATCACATCCTCATGTTGCTATAAACAGGGTATTAAATAGTATAATCTTGATGGACACCCTCATTCAAGGTTGGTTATGCCAACCATTACCACAAACACAACACTTGAATGAATATACTCCCCCAGGCTTCGTGACACCATTATAATGTCTATTTGATGACATTAAGTTGTTTTGGTATGAAGTTGAAGCTTACGATGGAACATCAAATGAATGAAGGTAAATGTTCTACACTTACTAGTAGATAAGTTATGCATATTATATGGTATTATACGCTTATAGTCTCATAAAACATAAGTGTATCAAGCATTCTTGAGTTATGGTTTTGGGTGTTTGTAAAATTTTGAAGTCTATGAAAATTTAATATGTGTAACCATCATACGTCTA